>ONZH01007348.1:0-22500 GCA_900303285.1 Rhinella marina
AGATGTTCGCAAGTCTGGAGGTTCATTAAAGAAAGTGAGGATGACCGACGGACTGTGGTGTGCAACCTGTGCCACACCAGGATCAGCAGGGGTGCCACCACTACTAGCCTAACCACCACCAGCATGCGCAGGCATATGAGTGCTAAACACCCCACTCAATGGAACCAAGGCCGTTCACCACCTCCTGCGGGTCCAACACCACTGCTCCTTCCCCTGTGTCACTCGCTGCCTCTGCTAGTCAACCCCCTGCGTCACTCGCTGCCTCTGCTAGTCAACCCCCTGCCCAGCACCCCAGCACGAGTGCCTCCCGCAGGAAAAACACACCTTTGCCTCCACGATCCTCCACAGTGTCCACCAATGTGTCCCAGTGCAGCATTCAGCTGTCTTTACAGCAGACGCTGGAGCGCAAGAGGAAATACAGTTCCACCCACCCAACACGCCCAAGCCCTCAACGTCCACATCTCCAAATTGCTTAGCCTGGAGATGCTGCCCTATAGGCTGGTAGAGACCGAGGCCTTTCGCAATCTCATGGCGGTGGCTGCCCCTCGGTGTTCGGTCCCCAGCCGCCACTATTTTTCCCAATGTGCCATCCCAGCCCTACACCAGCACGTGTTACAGAACATCATCCGTGCCTTGACCAACGCTGTTTCTGAGAAGGTCCACCTAACCACGGACACGTGGACAAGTGCTGCCGGGCAGGGACACTATATCTCACTGACAGCACATTGGGTTAACTTGGTGGAGGCTGGGACCGAGAATGACCCTGGGGCCGCTCATGTTCTGCCCACACCGAGGATTGCGGGGCCTACCTCGGTCACTGCCTCTCAGACGTACTATGCCTCCTCCTCCTCCGACCCCTCCTCCTCCTCCACCGAATTACCATCTGTGGGCACGGCGCCTTCAGTCGGTAGCTCTAGGCGCAGCAGTAGTGCCATGGGTAAGCGCCAGCAGGCGGTGCTCAAACTGCTGAGCTTAGGTGACAAAAGGCACACCACCCAAGAGCTGTTACAGGGCATCACGGAGCAGACCGATGTGTGGCTGGCACCACTGAAGCTCAAGCCAGGCATGGTTGTGTGTGACAATGGGCATAACCTGGTGGCGGCTCTGCAACTTGGCAGACTGACACATGTGCCATGCCTGGCCCACGTGTTCAATCTCATAGTTCAGCGGTTCCTCAAGACATACCCCAATCTGTCTGATTTGCTCACCAAGGTGCGCCGCATCTGTGCGCATTTCCGCAAGTCCACCACAGATGCTGCCACTCTCAGGGCAGCGCAGCGCCGCCTACAACTGCCCGCTCACCGTCTGTTGTGCGACGTGCCAACGAGATGGAATTCGACATTAAACATGTTATCCAGAGTTTACCAGCAGCGCAGAGCGATTGTAGACTGCCAGATGTCAACTTCCACCAGAACTGGTAGTCAGGTCACTCAGATTCCTCAAGTCTACAATGAGGAGTGGATGTGGATGTCTGATATCTGCCAGGTGTTGAGCAACTTTGAGGAGTCAACACAGATGTTCAGCGGCAATGCCGCCATTATCAGCCTCACCATCCCGCTGCTTTGCCTGTTGAAAAACTCACTGCTCAGCATCAAGTCGGATGCTTTGCGCTTGTCACAAGAGACGGTGGGTGAAGATACGTCGCTTGATAGACAGAGCACCCTCCGGTCTGTTTCTCAGCGCGTATCGGAGGAGGGGGATGAGGATGAGGAGGAAGAGGAGGAGAATGTCGGCGAGACAGTAGAGGGTACCAGTGCTCAGTCCTTAACTCTTGAGCGTGTATGGGCTGAAGAGGAGGACTTGGAGGAGGAGGAGGAGGAGGGGAAATGGAGAGTCAGGCCAGTGAGGAGAGGGAATTCTTGCGTGTTGGGACTCTGGCGCACATGGCAGACTTCATGTTAGGCTGCCTATCCCGTGACCCTCGCGTTAGAAGAATTTTTTCAAACACCGATTACTGGGTGTTCACTCTCCTGGACCCACGGTACAAGCAGAACCTTTCCACTCTCATCCCTGCAGAGGAAAGGAGTATGAGAGTGAATAGATATCAACAGGCCCTGGTGCACAAGCTGAAACAATTCTTCCCATCTGACGCCGCTAGCGGTAGAGGGCATGGTTCTGTGGGCCAAGTAGCGGGGGAGAGGAGGCGAGCAGGCAGCTTGTCCAGCACTGGCAGGGGAACGCTCTCCAAGGCCTTTGCCAGTTTTAGGTCACCCCAGCAAGACACTGTCACCTGTCCCCAGTCTAGGCAGAGTAGGGGGGAGCTGTACAGAAAGATGGTGAGGGAGTACCTAGCTGACCATACCAACATCCGTAGCGATCACTCTGCTCCATACAACTACTGTGTTTCAAAGCTGCACACGTGGCCTGAACTGGCGCTGTACGCCTTGGAGCTGCTGGCCTGCCCTGTCGCTATCGTGCTGTCAGAGCGGGTATTCAGTGCAGCTGGTGGCGTCATCACCGATAAGCGTACACGCCTGTCAACTGACATCGCTGACAGGCTGACGCTTATTAAAATGAACAAAGCCTGGATTTCACCGGAATTCAAATCTCCTCCGGGGGAAAGCAGCTAAAATTTAACATTACTTATGTATCCGATTCCTCTTCTCTACTCCTCCTACTCCTCCTCCTCCATATCGTCTTTGCCTAACGCTGACCAAAAAAACACCATTTTACAGAGGTCCAACTGGCACTCTTTTAGCACAATTTTTCAGGAGGGCCCCTTAAAGGCCCTCTATTCAAACAATTGTTCCGGAGGTCCACCTACAGGCCCTCTATCCAAACAATTTTTCCGGCGTTCCACCTACAGGCCCTCTCTCCAAACAATTTTTCCAGAGGTCCACCTATAGGCCCTCTATTCAAACAATTTTTCCGGAGGTCCACCTACAGGCCCTCTGTCCAAACAATTTTTCCGGAGTTCCACCTACAGGCCCTCTCTCCAAACAATTTTTCCGGAGGTCCACCTACAGGTCCTCTCTCCAAACAATTTTTCCGGAGGTCCACCTACAGGCCCTCTCTCCAGTTCCAGTTTCCAGTTTTATTTGCGCAAACTGCGTAAATTTTATTTTTGGGATAGGTGTGAAAAATAATATTACCTGCGTATCTATATTGCCCAACATTGAATACGGTAGCAACTAGAAGACCAAACACATGCTGCCCACAGGGTTCCGCAAATTCCTGGTCCACAATGTCAAGGAGGTCGAGGTTCTGTTGATGAGCAACAAGTCCTTCTGTGCAGAAATCGCCCACAACGTCTCCATCTAAGAACCTAAAGACCATTGTAGAGAGAGAGCGGCACAGCTCGCCATCAAAGTGACGAACCCCAACGCCAGACTGCGCAGCGAAGATAACGAATAAATATCTCTGTGGTTATTTGTGCTAAATAAAAGTTAAATAAACACCAAAAAAAAATTGATCTGTTCCTGTGCCTGATCCACCCAAGTTGAATCTGTCCCATCATGAGAAAGTCCCCCCGAAGGAGTCCCCACTGTAACTTGCTTCCCATACAACTACCTCACCCCCCGACACCTGTGTCTCGCCATTGTCCACCACCTCCTCAGACAACACTGGTAAATCCCCACTGTCAGCACACGGAGACTGCAAAAGGTCTTGCGAATTGGGGCAGAGAATGTTCTGGGCTAGCACATCAGAGAAGGGGTGACTATGGGGTTCCAGGGAGTACGTGACCACATGCAATCTCCATCTAAAAAGTCATGCCACACTTGATCGAGCTCATAATTGACAATTGTACCGGTTGATGCTAAATTTTTAAGTTGGGGTCCTGCGTCGTCATTCTAACTACATCCGGCTGTTGTCACCACCACACACGCTAGCCCAGGGGGCACTCCTCTGGCTCTTCCAGCTCAACCTCCTTCCCCCCAGCCTGCCACCCCACCTACAGGCCCTCTCTCCAAACAATTTACGTCTTTGTCCTATCTTTCTCTCTCTCCAAACTATTTTCCGGATAGCTGCCATATACGGTATTAAACTGAGTAGTATACATAGAAGACATACCACACTTGATCAATCTCATAATTTACGACTGTACCGGTTGATGCTAAATTTTTAAGTTGGGGGCCTGCGTCGTCATTCTAACTACATCCGGCTGTTATCACCACCACACACGCTATCCCAGGGGGCACTCCTCTGGCTCTTCCAGCGAAACCTCCTTCCCCCAGCCTGCCCCCCACCTACAGGGCCTCTCTCCAAACAATTTACCCGGATAGGGGACGTATTAGATATTGTACTGATGGTTTTTGTTTTTCTTCTTTTAATTGCCTCCTGACCTGTGATAGGCAGAGCATGGACACGTCCCCTTAGCTGCAGTTGGAAAGACACTCCCCTGGCCAGAGCAAGCTCTTTTTCCGTGGTCGAAAAATCCATGAAATATAGGGTCCCAAGATAGGGGACGTATACGGTATTAAACTGAGAAGATTCGATACCGTACCGGTTGATGCTACAGTTTTTCCAAATCCATTCTGGCTGTTGTCACCACCACACACGCTAGCCCAGGGGGCACTCCTCTGGCTCTTCCAGCGAAACCTCCTTCCCCCCAGCCTGCCCCCCACCTACAGGCCCTCTCTCCAAACAATTTACCCGGATAGGGGACGTATTAGATATTGTACTGATGGGTTTTTTTTGTTCTTCTTTTAATTGCCTCCTGACCTGTGATAGGCAGAGCATGGACACGTCCCCTTAGCTGCAGTTGGAAAGACACTCCCCTGGCCAGAGCAAGCTCTTTTTCCGTTTTCCGTGGTCGAAAAATCCATGAAATATAGGGTCCCAAGATAGGGGACGTATACGGTATTAAACTGAGTAGAATCGATACCACACATGCCCCAGTAGGAGAATTTGGGGTAATGGTGGGATTAGGCAGCCTCAGAGGCATCCTTGCATGCTGCCCCTGCTGTTTCCTGTCCATTTCCGTGGTGTTTCCATCATTTTCTGAGGTTTCCAGGTTTTCACCCAGCCTTCCCTAGGCAGAGCCTTGGTCCCCTGCAAAAATGCTCGAGTCTCCCATTGACTTCAATGGGGTTCGTTATTCGAAACGAGCACCCGAGCATCGGGAAAAGTTCGACTCGAATAACGAGCACCCGAGCATTTTAGTGCTCGCTCATCTCTATTTCTGTCCTATTGTATTATTTCTGTCCATAGCCGCTGTGCACACTCTCCTCAGTCATGAAATGCCATTCTTTTTTACACACAGTATTAAGGTATCAAATGGTCTTTCACAATGTATTTTACAATGTTTACAGACTGTAGGCAGACTGATTTTGGTTACTGGCCTATCTCTTCTACAGGCCTTAGCTGACTAAAAGTACCACTCAGCTTTGATGTCAACTTACATATCTGCCATGCTAACCTGTTCTGTGGCCCTGAGATGTTGTATTCTTACAACTAATTCTAACTACACACAGGAATTTTGCTGGCTTTGTTTCCAGACACAGCTTCCCAGCTCACTTTTTAATCTTCTACATGCTTCTAAATATGTGGATTTTCTGCACTTCTATAAATGCTCTTAGCGTTATGCATTGGACATTTTTTCTTTTACCACACAATGCTGACATCCATGCAAAAAACTTGAAGGGCCCCATTAGAGTGAAAGGGATCCATTGGACCCCAGCGGTGTCCAGAAACGCTAGACATTGGAAATTCTGGTATTGTGTTCCTCTGCCTGAAGAGAATACTAAAATGCCTTCTGCAGATGTGGATATGGATTTAGAGGTTACATTCTTGTTTCTTCCTTCCCTTTTCATATATTCTTCATATATACAGTATAAATATAAAGCTAACATTTAACTGTAGAATTTATATTTCTATTTCACTCCAGCATCTATAAGCCCAGCACACACGTAATTTGATAACTTGACCATTTAATGTTATCTACCAGCTTACTATTGCAGTAATTTGTATTCCTTCACTCATTGCATCCTCACAACACAACAAAAGTCTGTATTTTTGTGTTATTTTTTAAAATAACCTACTGACCTGCATATGTATATTATATTATTGTGACGGGTGTTCGCAAAGTTAGCAAATATCAATGTTAGGTGACTAGACCTTTTTCTTATTACAAGAAGCTCATGAAAAATTCATACATACTTGTAGGCAACATTAGCTCAAGTAGCAGTCCAAGTTCTTTATTTTCATTGTACATTAACCATAAAGGCGGCAAAATGAGAGATTTTTTTTTCATTTTACTGTATTAGGGTTCCAGCAGGACAATAACAAAAATGAATGAAACTATTAATATAAGGTGACCAACATTCTAAAATAGAAACCGGCAACAAGTGTACACTGTAATACTAAATCTCCTATTTGTAAAATAGAATAACCATAATTGGATATGATAAAATTTTTCAACACTCATTTCGGGTCCAAATTTCTCAAATCAGCCATCAAATTTGATTTGATTTGAATAAATTTGAGCCTATTTGAAAGTCCCACAGTTGCCCTGAAAAGTTATGAATGACAGTCTGAGGTCTCCTAGGGCTGTATCCAAACCTTACCAAGCTCTTTAAATCCAGGACAGCATTAGTTACATCAGATATACAGTACAGACCAAAAATTTGGACACACCTTCTCATTCAAAGAGTTTTCTGTATTTTCATGACTATGAAAATTGTAGATTCACACTGAAGGCATCAAAACTATGAATTAACACATGTGGAATTATATACTTAACAAAAAAGTGTGAAACAACTGAAAATATGTCTTATATTCTAGGTTCTTCAAAGTAGCCACCTTTTGCTTTGATTACTGCTTTGCACACTCTTGGCATTCTCTTGATGAGCTTCAAGAGATAGTCTCCTGAAATGGTATTCCAACAGTCTTGAAGGAGTTCCCAGAGATGCTTAGCACTTGTTGGCCCTTTTGCCTTCACTCTGCGGTCCAGCTCACCCCAAACCATCTTGATTGGGTTCAGGTCTGGTGACTGTGAAGGCCAGGTCATCTGGCATAGCACCCTATCAATCTCCTTCTTGGTCAAATAGCTCTTACACAGCCTGGAGGTGTGTTTGGGGTCATTGTCCTGTTGATAAATAAATGATGGTCCAACTAAACGCAAACCGGAAGGAATAGCATGCCGCTGCATGATGCTGTGGTAGCCATGCTGGTTCAGTATGCCTTAAATTTTGAATAAATCCCCAACAGTTTTACCAGCAAAGCACCCCCACACCATCACACCTCCTCCTCCATGCTTCACGGTGGGAACCAGGCATGTAGAGTCCATCCGTTCACCTTTTCTGCGTCGCACAAAGATACGGTGGTTGGAACCAAAGATCTCAAATTTGGACTCATCAGACCAAAGCACAGATTTCCACTGGTCTAATATCCATTCCTTGTGTTCTTTAGCCCAAACAAGTCTCTTCTGCTTGTTGCCTGTCCTTAGCAGTGGTTTCCTAGCAGCTATTTTACCATGCTATTTTTATGTGTCTGCTGCTAGAACTCTGTGTGGCATTGACCTGGTCTCTAATCTGAGCTGCTGTTAACCTGCGATTTCTGAGGCTGGTGACTCGGATGAACTTATCCTCATCAGCAGAGGTGACTCTTGGTCTTCCTTTCCTGGGGCGGTCCTCATGTCAGCCAGTTTCTTTGTAGCGCTTGATGATTTTTGCGACTGCACTTGGTGACACTTTCAAAGTTTTCCCAATTTTTCGGACTGACTGACCTTCATTTCTTAAAGTAATGATGGCCACTCATTTTTCTTTACTTAGCTGCTTTTTTCTTGCCATAATACAAATTCTAACAGTCTATTCAGTAGGACTATCAGCTGTGTATCCACCTGACTTCTGCCCAACACAACTCATCGTCCCAACCCCATTTATAAGGCAAGAAATCCCACTTATTAAACCTGACAGGGCACACCTGTGAAGTGAAAACCATTTCAGGTGACTACCTCTTGAAGCTCATCAAGAGAATGCCAAGAGTGTGCAAAGCAGTAATCAAAGCAAAAGGTGGCTACTTTGAAGAACCTAGAATATAAGACATATTTACAGTTGTTTCACACTTTTTTGTTAAGTATATAATTCCACATGTGTTAATTTATAGTTTGATGCCTTCAGTGTGAATCTACAATTTTCATAGTCATGAAAATACAGAAAACTCTTTGAGTGAGAAGGTGTGTCCAAACTTTTGGTCTGTACAGTACATACTGTGGCTATGGATAAGTGGATGGTAACAAATAGCCTGCTTAAAATTCTACTCTCAGACTTTTAATTTTAATTAATAAATGGTCCAAATGTGATTTTTTTTTTTTTTTTTTTTTTTTTTTTTTTTGTCTCACGTGCCTTCTCTGTCTTCTAATCTAGCAAATAGCGGCTGTCTTTCTCTGCAATTTGTGTGGGACAAACATTAGAAACTTGTGAAATGAATTTGTACTATTGATTCTAATTGTAATACAATACATACAGAAGTGACTAAGCTTTTACATGTCTTGTGTGTGTACCCATGCTGCCATTAATAATACTGTAAAACTATGAATTCCTGAATTCCTGATAACATATTGCATCCCACCAAAATAGTACCAATAAGAAGAGTAAAAAAAAAAAGCCACATAGTTTTACTTTGCAATCAAGATGGAAAACTGTAGCATTTAATTAGTAGCGAAAGGGTAAAAGCTAGCTTAAAGGGTATTTGTAATGACTGGGGATGGACTGGGATGAGATCTGATTATCTGGGTAAATATTATTAAAACAGTGAATAGTCTAGAAATTCTCATCATCTTCATCAAAGGATAGATTTTTTTTATTCTACCGCCTGCTGGAATCTAATGACATGTAGAAAATTTCAACATAAAATACATTTTGGGCTTTGTAGTGAGGAACTGCTTTAACAATAGTAGGTGTTAAGATTATTTGCAGCAATGACTTTTAACAAACATTTCCTCTTAAACAAAAAGCCAACAAATGATGTTCATTTAGCAATTTTTTACATTTTAGAAAACCAAGATTTGCAACATATTTGTGGCCATATCTGCTTCTGAAATTCTCCATTAAGTGTGAAGATTGTCTCAAGGGACTGGAGGTGTAATTTGGAGCTGGCAGTAAAATGTACAGTATAATAATATACCTATACACTACTGTGAGCATTTATTGGACAAGCATAAACATTTTATATGTATTATGTTATAAATGGCTGTTAATTTCCTATGCTTGTATGACAAGTGCCTAGTGATGTTCTAAAAAATATGAATTGTAGTACAAGCTTTCTCAATAAAGTCATTAGATATTTTAGAAGAGTTTGTAATTATTTTAACTACTATAATATCTCTGTGTCTATAGAACACTAATAGCATAACTACATTGATAGTCAACAGTATTAGATTTCAGTTTAGAAGATAATTTTAGTTTCTTTAAAAGTGATTATCCCCCAAAAATGTTTAAAAAGAAATAGAGCATTTAAACATAAGTAGATTAGTAATATGAATCCATAAAAAAAAATGTTTGTGGGCTATAGTAGTGCCCTCTAAAGTGTCAGCTTTTTTTTTATATGTCTGGTCATCATCTGAATCAGGTAGTGGTAGAAGGGCATATGCAGTCGCTAGACTACACTCCCCTCCGGTTTGGGGTTGCAAATTGATCCACTAGCAAATCACAATGTTCTCCTAGGAAAAGGAGCTGTATGAGTGCTAGATGGTATGCTGTTGCTGACCATCCACATTATCGGAATGGAACACACAACATTTTTTAAACAAGTATTATAAAAAAGTATGCAAAATTCGTTTTAAAGAAAGTTTTGGCATTACTAACTTCAGATTTGTCAGATGGTCACAGTTCATTTGCCAACTTGTTTCATGGCATAACTCTTGCATGGCATATACTGGTCTGAATCACTCCTATGCACTCCATATGCTTCCACATGGATCCTCCATGAAACACCGAATTCTTACTTAGCTCTGGCCAGTACATGCATTTGTATATTTCCTGAGCTGTATGTGTATGCCAGAACTGATTAAAGGGAATCCATCACCAGTTTTATGACGTCCTAACTGAGGGCAACACAAACTGTTAGAACCTAGCAGCATAAAACTGGTGACCGATTCCCTTTTAAATATAAAATCACATGATTATGTCGCATGAAGACCAAAGGACTACAAGTGACTCCATTCTTTGTGTAGGTGCTATATTCTTGTCCCATTGATACTATTATTGAATGTCACCCAGAGAAAACCTTAACCCCCTACTTGCTTTGCCGGAGTTCAGCTCTGGCAGTGTGCAAAGTAGCTAACTGAAGGGGGGAGGACTGCTTGAGATGATGCTATCTCCTCAATGGTAGCAGCTAGAAATATGCAACTGGTCTTGTTTGAAAGCTGACAGTCCAGGCTCAAACTTGTGTCTGCTCACTCACTAGGCGGTAGTCCACAGGATAAAGCTCAAGACACCTGTGGTATCTACCCCCCACCCCACCCCCCGACCAGAATCGCATGTAGAATCTTAGGAGAATGGAGGCAGCTCGATTCTCAAGGCTTCTTTCCAAAATCCTTTATTACAGAGTGTAAATCCTGCTCAACGTGTTTCGTTTTTTTTTTTTTTTACAGTAGATCCTCCTTCATCAGGAGAAATTGCTGTTTGATTTTGTGCTCCTGAAGAAGGGGGATCTACTGTAAAAAAAAAAAACTAAGCACGTTGAGCAGGATTTACACTCTGTAATAAAGGATTTTGGAAAGAAGCCTTGAGAATCCAGCTGCATCCATTCTCTTAAGATTCTACACGCAATCCTGGTCGAGGGGTTAGATACCACAGATGTCTTGAGCTCTATCCTGTGGACTACCCCCTAGTGAAGTGAGTGGACACAAGTTTTATTTAACAGTTTATTTTATTATTCTTGTATATTGTCATCTGTGTATATATTTATTCTGATATTATCTTAATACTCTCCACCCGGGGATCCGTGTTTGTGAGTCACTATAATTTCTAGTCTAAGAAATACCAATCACTGTTTCTAGAGGCTGGCGCTATCTCTTCTTCTATGGGATTTTTTCCCCTAAGAGTGAAACCTCTTGACACGGCAACATTGCCAAATACTAGATGCTCTCACTCTGACCTTCTATTTGCTTTCAAACAAGACAAGTTGCATGTTTCTAGCTGCCACCATTCAGAAGGTAGCAACATCTAAAGCAGCCCTCCCCCTCCAGTTAACTAATTTTCCCACTGCTGAAATTGGACAAGAGTTAAACAGTTGCGAACCACAATATATTGTAACCAATCCTTACTCTAATACATTGTTGCAGCAGATAAGATAACCTACATTGCGGGCTAAGCCTAGACGCTGGCGCCACTGTCACCTCGCAGGAGAGAGCATCCCCGTCAGCATGCTCTTCTGCTATAGAAGAGACACGGAGCAACCCCGCTCCATTTAATATGGCTTACTCTCTTTAATGGAATCATTTATTTATGATGAGGATTTACTATTAGGTTTTAATATAAAATAGGTGACTACTGGATATATCTGTGTATCCATACAAAGATATTGTATGGCTTTAATAATAATTAGAAACTAATAAGTAGTCTATGCATTCCAGCCGGCATGCCACTACTGACACACAAGAGTCTGCCATACAATAACTAACCCGGCCCAACATTTTGGAAGTTGGCAAAAACACCCTCCCCTCCCCCCTAAAAAAGAATAAAAAACAGACGTATATGTGATAACAGAACATGTTTATTCAGCTCCCAATTAGGCACACGACAACAGTATACAAAACCTTGGATGGGAAATGTCAATGAAACCCACGAGCATGCCTGCAATCCTCCTTCTGGCCTGCGTGCCAAAACATCTCTGTTTTAAATGTTCTGTGATACCTTTCAATGTATATAGTCCTGATTAGAGATGATCGAATAGAAGCTGACGAAGTGGAATTCGTTACGAATTTCATGGAAAATTCGATTCGCCACAAAAGTGAATTTCATTGTGATTCATGGTAACAAATCATATATTTTTTTTTTTCCTAAAATGGCCGCAAGCACATGGCATGACATGAGGGAAGGATTTCTGGGACAAAGAAGTAAACACCCACAATGCGATCACATGCAGACATGTAGCCAATTAGCAACCATCCAGGTCCTGTGATGTCACAGCCCTATAAATAGCTCTGCAGCGCTGGAATCCGCCATTTGCAATTGATTTTAGACCAGAGACAGACATCAGGAGAGATAGGGCAGGTGATAGAAAAACGTTGCTAAAGAAAAGAAATGAGGGATAGATAATCTGAATTGTAGGGATAGGAGAGGAACGATTTCTAGACAGAATCCATAGGGGATTATCAGGCAGTGAAATCGCTATTCTGGTACACTGAGCAGCAGTGACTGGACATTGGGGTTAGCCTGTTATGCAGCACTGCACTCTGTTCTAAAGGCTGTTTTGGGGTGCTTTATTAAAAGAAGCACCACTAGTATCCCTTGTTGCAGTGCAGTAAGAGGGTCAGAGCCTTGTTTAGGACACATTTAAAAAAAAAATCTTTTGGGTTGTGTTTGGGGAAAAACATATACAGTGCCTTGTGAAAGTATTTGGCCCCCTGGAACTTTTTGACCTTTTGCCACATTTCAGGCTTCAAACAAAAAGATATAACATTTTAAATTTTTGGTGAAGTATCAACAACAAGTGGCTCACAATTGTGAAGTGGAATGAAATTTATTGGATCATTTAAACTTTTTTGTAATAATAAAACTGAAAAGTGGGGCGTGCAAAATTATTCGGCCCATTTACTTTCAGTTCAGAAAACTCACTCCAGAAGTTCATTAAGGATCTCTGAATGATCCAATGTTGTCCTAAATGACTGATTAAGATAAATAGAATCCACCTGTGTGTAGAGATGAGCGAACATGCTCATCGGAGCTTGATCGTTCGAGCATTAGGGTATTCGCATATGCTCGCTACTCGGACGAGCATATCGCAATCCTCGAGGAAATGACATCTTCCTCTTACTGCATGTTAGGCGCCTTTTCTCAGCCAATCAACATGCAGGAGAGTCTTTGGTACCTCCTAGTATCACGTGGGGCCCCTACAAGTCGTTAGCAGGGATTGGCTGGCCAGATCAGATGACCTGGGAATATAAGAATCTGGTCCCGCGCTGCTCGCGTCAGACGCCGCCTGCATGAGATTAGGGATAGAGCTGCTGTCTGTCAGGGAGAGTGTTAGGGCCTGAATTTAGATGTTGGTTAGGCAGGAATCACCCACAAAGAACCCAACAGCCCTTCTAAGGGCTACAAGTACCTTTTTTTTGGGTCTCCTCCTGGCTGCTGGCTGGGACTTATAGTGCAGCTATCGCCATCTTGGCTGCACACTGTAAACAGTGACTGGTGGCAGAAGGGACAGCACGTGGTCCACACAGACCCAAAATAAATTGCCCAAAGTCCTATCAGTACTCATTTTTGCTGCTGCTGCTGTACCTTGGCATGCTGGGATCTGTAGTGCAGTTTAGGGAATACGTTTTTTTTCTCTCATTTCTATACACTACAGTCCAGTGAACAATTATGTAGTGTACTGTACAGTAGTGTCAGTCTAGGAAATACGTTTTTCTCTCATTTCTATACACTAAAGTCCAGTGAACAATTATATAGTGTACTGTACAGTAGCGTCAGTCTAGGGAATACGTTTTTCTCTCATTTCTATACACTATAGTCCAGTGAACAATTATGTAGTGTACTGTACAGTAGAGTCAGTCTAGGGCATACGTTTTTTCTCTCATTTGTATACACTACAGTCCAGTGAACAATTAGGTAGTGTGCTGTACAGTAGCGTCAGTCTAGGGAATACGTTTTTTTATATATCCTGTGCAACAGTGCAGTGAAAAATTGAGTGGTTTGCGGTGCAATAGCCGCCGTCTAAAGACTACGTTTTTCCTCTCAGTCATATATACTATGGTGCAGTGCAAAATTGGGTCGTGTGCTGCACACTAGCCGGAGTGTAGAAAATATACGTTTTTCCTCTCCGTTATATATTATAAAGTGCAGTGCAAAATTCTACCGTGTGCTGCACACTAGCCGGAGTGTAGAAAATATACGTTTTTCCTCTCAGTCATATATACTACAGTGCAGTGCAAAATTCTGTCGTGTGCTGCACACTAGCCAGAGTGTAGAAAATATACGTTTTTCCTCTCAGTTATATATCCTACAGTGCAGTGAAAAATTGAGTGGTTTGTGGTGCAATAGCCGCTGTCTAAATACTACATTATTCCTCTCAGTCATATATACTACAGTGCAGTGCGAAATTGTGTCGTGTGCTGCACACTAGCCGGAGTGTAGAAAATATACGTTTTTCCTCTCAGTTATGTATTATACAGTGCAGTGCGAAATTCTGTCGTGTGCTGCACACTAGCCGGAGTGTAGAAAATATACGTTTTTCCTCTCAGTTATATTTTATACAGTGCAGTGAAAAATTCTGTTGTGTGCTGCACACTAGCCGGAGTGTAGAAAAAGATACGTTTTGTCTCTCAGTTATATATTATACAGTGCAGTGCAAAATTCTGTCGTGTGCTGCACACTAGCCAGAGTGTAGAAAATATACATTTTTTCTATCAGTTATATATTATACAGTGCAGTGAAAAATTCTGTCGTGTGCTGCACACTAGCCGGAGTGTAGAAAATATACGTTTTTCCTCTCAGTTATATATTATACAGTGCATTGAACATACAAAATGTTGAACCCAGGGGCTAAGGGTCGAGGACGAGGGCGTGGGCGTTCAAGTAGTGTAGGGGGCAGAGGCCATGGTCCTGGGCAGGGTGACACAGTACATGTTGATGAGGGAGCAGCGGAACGCCGCACAGTTTCGCTCCCTAGCTTCATCTCGCAACTTACTGGTTCACGTGGTACACCACTATTGAAACCACAACAGTGCGAACAGGTGATGACGTGGATAGCGGACAATGCGTCCAGTAATTTATCCACCACCCAGTCTTCCATGCAGTCCAACCACTCTAGCCAAGGGAGTAGACCTCTGGCTCCTCCAGCTCAACCTCCTTTCCCCCAGCCTGCCCCCCCACGGAAAGTATGGATTCAGATCAGGCATACTCACAGGAACTCTTTTCAGGACCCTACCCAGAGACACAAACCACTGCTCAACAGCAACCTGAGCAGTTGCTCTGTCCCGATGCCCAAAATTTAGAACTTTCACAGTCTGTGGGTGATGAGAGTGTGAACTTAGTGCAAGTAGTGCGTGAAGAGGTGTCGGATGATGATGATGATGATGAGACACGGTTGTCAGACAGTGACGTTGTTGTCAGGGCAGTAAGTCCGAGGGGGGAGCAGAGTGAGGAATCGGAGGAAGAGCTGGTGGATGATGAGGTGACTGACCCGAGCTGGGTTGGTAATCCAACCCAAGACAGTGCTTCTGAGGGGGAGGCAAGTGCAGCACCAAAACAGGTTGGAAGAGGCAGTGGGGTGGCCAGAGGGAGAAGCAGGGCCAGAGCAGGTAGATCAGCAACTGTTTCATGGAGTCAAGCTCCCGTGCCGAGGCCTAGATGTTCGCAAGTCTGGAGGTTTTTTAAAGAAAGTGAGGATGACCGACGGACTGTGGTGTGCAACCTGTGCCACACCAGGATCAGCAGGGGAGCCGGGCGTAACCTGGTGGCGACTCTGCATCCCGGCAGGCTCACACATGTGCCATGCCTGGCCCACGTGTTCAATCTTGTGGTTCAGCGGTTCCTCAAGACCTACCCCAATTTGTCTGATTTGCTTTCCAAGGTGCGACGCATCTGTGCGCATTTCCGTAAGCCCACCACAGATGCTGCCACCCTCAGGGCAGTGCAACGGTGCTTACAACTGCCAGCTCACCGACTGTAGTGCGACGTGCCCACGCGATGGAATTCTACATTACACATGTTAGCCAGGGCTTACCATCACCGCAGAGCCATTGTAGACTGCCAGATGACAACTTCCACGAGAACTGGTAGTCAGGTTAGTTAGCTTCCTCAAGTCTACAATGAGGAGTGGACGTAGATGTCTGATATCTGTCAGTTGTTAAGTCACTTTGATGAGTCAACGCAGATGGTCAGCGGCGATGCCGCCATTATCAGCGTCACCATCCCGCTGCTTTGTCTGCTGAAAAAGTCACTGCTCAGCATAAAGTCAGAGGCTTTGCGCTTGTCACAGGAGATGGGGGAAGAAGATACATTGCTTGATAGCCAGAGCACCCTCAGGTCTGTTTCTCAGCGCGTATTGGAGGAGGAGGAGGATGAGGAGGAAGAGGAGGAAGTGGAAGAGACTGTTGGCGAGACTGAAGAGGCTACCTATGCACATTCCTTCTTATCTGTTGAGCGTGTATGGGCTGAAGAGGAGTTGGAGGAGGAAATGGAGAGTCAGCCTACTGAGGAAAGGGAATTCTTGCGTGTTGGGTCTCTTGCGCACTAGGCTGCCTTTCCCATGACTCTCGCGTTAGAAGCATTTTTGACAACACCGATTACTGGATGTTCACCCTCCTGGACAAGCAGAACTTTTCCACTCTCATTCCTGTAGAGGAGAGGAGTATGAGAGTGAATCAATATCAACAGGCCCTGGTGCACAAGCTTAAACTATACTTCCCATCTGACACCGCTAGCGGCAGAGGACGTAGTTCTGCAGGCCAACTAGCGGGGGAGAGGAGGGCAGCAGGCAGCTTGTCAAGCACTGGCAGGGGAACACTCTCCAAGGCCTTTGCCAGTTTTATGTCACCCCAACAAGACTATGTCACCCGTCCCCAGTCTAGGCAGAGTAGGGGGGAGCTGTTCAGAAAGATGGTAAGGGAGTACATAGCTGACCATACCAACGTCCTGCATGATCACTCTGCTCCATACAACTACTGGGTTGCAAAGCTGGACACGTGGCCCCAACTGGCGCTGTATGCCTTGGAGGTGCTGGCCTGCCCTGCTGCTAGCGTGTTGTCAGAGCGGGTCTTCAGTGCAGCTGGTGGCATCATCACTGATAAGTGTACACGCCTGTCAACAGACAGTGCTGACAGGCTGACGCTTATTAAAATGAATAAAGCCTGGATTTCACCGGAATTCAAATCTCCACCGGGGGAAAGCAGCTCAACATAAACATTGTTTATGTATCCGATTCCTCTCCTCCTTCTCTTCGTACACAAACGCTGAGGCAACAGGCAATTTTTCAGAGGGCCTACTGGCTCTGTTTTCAAACAATGTTTACAGAGGGCAACCTACAGGCCCTCTCTCCAATCAATTTTTTTTACGAGCGTCAACTACAG
Source organism: Rhinella marina (assembly GCA_900303285.1). NCBI lineage: Eukaryota > Metazoa > Chordata > Amphibia > Anura > Bufonidae > Rhinella > Rhinella marina. The sequence continues at coordinate 17,177 of ONZH01007348.1, forward strand.
ACACTCAAAAAAAATTTTTTAGGACGGTCAACTACAGACACTTTAAAACAATTTTTTGGGAGGCTCACCTACAGCCATTTGATTGCAATCTCAGTCTGACCAAGTCATTGGTGGTGTTACTGTTATGCTTTGTCAGGGTTAATTTTTGGGTGGTTCACCTGCTACCTCAGTCTAACTTGGTCACTCTGTGTTCACCGCCAGGCTGTGTCAGGGTAAAATTTTATGTGCCTCACCTGCTACATCGGTCTAACTTGGTCACTCTGGGTTCATCGCCATAATGCGTCAGCGTAAATTTTTATGTGGTTCACCTGCCACCTCAGTCTAACTTGGTCACTCTGTTGTCATCGCCATGCTGTGTCAGGGTAAATTTTTATGTGGTTCACCTTCTACCTCGGTGTAACTTGGTCTCTCTGGGTTCACTGCCATGCTGTGTCAGGGTAAATTTTTGGGTGGTTCACCTGCTACCTCAGTCTCACTTGGTCACTCTGTTGTCACCGCCATGCAGTGTCAGGATAAAATTTTATGTGCTTCGCCTGCTACCTCGGTGTAACTTGGTCACTCTGGGTTCACCGCCATGCTGTGTCAGGGTAAAATTTTATGTGCTTCACCTGCTACCTCAGTGTAACTTGGTCACTCTGGGTTCACCGCCATGCTTTGTCAGGGTTAATTTTTGGGTGGTTCACCTGCTACCACAGTCTCACTTGGTCACTCTGGGTTCATCGCCATGCTGTGTCAGGGTAAATTTTTATGTGGTTCACCTTCTACCTCGGTGTAACTTGGTCTCTCTGGGTTCACCGCCATGCTGTGTCAGGGTAAATTTTTGGGTGGTTCACCTGCTACCTCAGTCTCACTTGGTCACTCTGTTGTCACCGCCATGCAGTGTCAGGATAAAATTTTATGTGCTTCGCCTGCTACCTCGGTGTAACTTGGTCACTCTGGGTTCACCGCCATGCTGTGTCAGGGTAAAATTTTATGTGCTTCACCTACTACCTCAGTGTAACTTGGTCACTCTGGGTTCACCGCCATGCTTTGTCAGGGTTAATTTTTGGGTGGTTCACCTGCTACCACAGTCTCACTTGGTCACTCTGGGTTCACCGCCATGCTGTGTCAGGGTAAATTTTTATGTGGTTCACCTGCTACCTCATTCTAACTTGGTCACTCTGGGTTCACCGCCATGCTGTGTCAGGGTAAATTTTTGGGTGGTTCACCTGCTACCTCAGTCTCACTTGGTCACTGTTGTCACCGCCATGCTGTGTCAGGGTAACATTTTATGTGCTTCACCTGCTATCTCAGTCTCACTTGGTCACTCTGTTGTCACCGCCATGCTGTATCAGGGTAAAATTTTATGTGCTTCACTTGCTAACTCAGTCTCACTTGGTCACTCTGTTGTCACTGCCATGCTGTGTCAGGCTAAATTTTTGGGTGGTTCAGCTGCTATCCACTGCTACCCACTCTGGCGTTCACCGCCATGCTGTAAACTGCAATCTCAGTCAAACTATGTAATTTAGGGGTTCACCACCAAGGTGTGCCAGACCTCAATTTTAGTGGCTTCACCTGCAATCTCAGTCACTCCTCCTTTTTAAACCAATTGTTTCTGAAGATCACCTCCAGGCTCTCACCCTCGATTTTTTGGAGGCTCGCCACTACACTATCGCCCAAAATTGTCTTGAGGGTCACTGGAGGCCTCTCCCCCACAACTTCAAGGAGGGTTACTACCCAGCCCTGGCACACAAACATTGTCTTGAGGGGCACTAAAAGGCTCTGCACCCACCCACTTGTGGAGACTAATGGGTTGGTGCAGTGTGCGTGTTTGCCCGTCTGGGATGGGGAGAGCTGGGCGCTGTGCTGGGAGAACTTTGTGGACTACTGGGTGGATGCGGGGAGGGAGACGCTTATGCCTGCGTCCTGGTGCGGGGATAGGACAGCAGTGCCAGCATGGGCAGTGGTGTCACCCACAGGCGGTGATGGACTTTCACTGCACCTAGTTGGGTGCTTTACTAACATGTGTCAGCAAATGTGCCTTGCCCATCTTTGTCTGGGTCAGCACAATTGTCTTGAGGGTCACCACCAGGCTGTTGGCCATAATTTGGCGTAATGGTACGATTAGGCAGCCTCAGAGGCATCAATGCATGCTGCCCCTGCTGTTTCCTGTCCATTTCCGTGGTGTTTCCATTATTTTCTGAGGTTTCTAGGTTTTCACGCAACCTTCCCTGTGCAGAGCTTTGGTCCCCTGCAAAAAATGCTCGAGTCTTCCATTGACTTCAATGGGGTTCGTTATTCGAAACGAGCACCCGAGCATCAGGAAAAATTTGACTCGAATAACGAGCACACGAGCATTTTAGTGCTCGCTCATCTCTAGTAGTGACAGCCGAATAGTCACCATCTGGCAGGGAGATGAGTTCTGGCTCTCCACCCTCTTGGACCCTCGCTACCGGTCTAAAATGGGGGCCTTTTTTTCACCTGCTGAGAGGGAGGACAAACTGAGCTACTATAGAGACACCCTATGTAGTCAGTTGGCTTCTGCCTATCTGCGTCATCGTCCATCCTCTCAGTGGGTCCCTCAGCACTCATGTACCACTGCCACGGCTGCTGGGGGGGGGGGTTAGGAGCAGTACCAGCTCCATCAGCAGCAACTTGAGTCTGGAGTCACTGATGAGCAGCTTTCTTCACCCGCCAAGTGCGGAAAGTACTCACCAGCAGCAGGTAGACCAGGAGCAGACCCTGAACCAGCAGGTGGTGGCCTACTTGGAAAGCACCCTGTCACCCCACATTGAAGATCCGCTGGACTACTGGGCAGCCACACTGGATTTGTGGCCGCAACTGGCTGAGTTTGCACTGGAGAACTTGTCCTGCCCGGCTAGTAGTGTGGCATCAGAGCGGATGTTCAGTGCGGCGGGGGCCATAGTTACCCCAAGGAGAACTCGCCTGTCCTTCGAAAATGTGGAAAAACTCACCTTTGTCAAGATGAATCAGGTGTGGATCAGCTAGGATTTTCACCCACCAACGCCTGATGCATCAGCATCACCCAAACCTTGACAAATGAGACTTCAGGCTACCTGCCTCAGCCACTCTTATGATGCTGCCACCCGCCGGATGCCACACATCTACCAGCTGCTCCTTCTACCACCCAGCATCTTTACCAGTGACTGGTATTGCCACCCACCTCTCCACTCTGTCACTGACCCAATATGTAGCCTTCTAATCTTGCTGCCATCTCAACAATCAGGTCTCCTCATGCTGCTACTGCTGTCACCTCTAGGCTATGTCACCATGCCACTCTGTGGCCTGATGCTGCTGTTGCCGCCTCCACACGCTGTGTCCTAGCTGCCGCTACGTCCAAATTATGTAATTGTGCCACTCTATGGTATGTTGCATTTAAATTTTTATGACTGCTGCTGCCTCTCCCAGGGTATGTCACTGTGCCAGTCTGTCTCATTAAAATTAGTACGACTCCTGCTGCCTCTCCCACTCTGTTGCCTTGAAATGTATTCGACTGCTGCCTCTTGCAGATGCTGTTACTGTGCCACTCTGTGGCCTTGAAATGTATTTGACTACTCCTGCCCCTTGCAGCTGCTGTTACGGTGCCACTTGTTGGCCTAGTAAATTTGTCCGACTGCTGCTGCCTCTTGCATCTGCTGTTACGGTGCCACTCGGTAGCCTAGTAAATTTGTCCGACTGCTGCTCCCTCTTGCAGCTGCTGTTACGGTGCAACTTGTTGGCCTAGTAAATTTGTCTGACTGCTGCTGCCTCTTGCAGCTGCTGTTACGGTGCCACTCGTTAGCCTACTAAATTTGTCCGACTGCTGCTGCCTCTTGCAGCTGCTGTTACGGTGCCACTCGTTGGCCTAGTAAATTTGCCCAACTGCTGCCGCCTCTTGCAGCTGCTGTTACGGTGCCACTCGTTGGTCTAGTAAATTGATTAGAATTTTTTGGACCTTCTGCTCGGTAGCAGCATGTCACTCGTAAATTTTTGGTACGTTCTGTAGTCCTATTCCATTATTCATAGCTCAAGTATACAGGAAACCCTGTTTGTTTTGAACACTCAAATTTTTAAAAGTAAATGATTCCAGCCCCCGGGACACTCAGCGATGAGCATGGGGGAGGCGAGAGGCAGGGGCTCCCACAGGTGGTAGCTCAGCTCCCTGCAGACCTCCAGCTCGATCTGAAGATGGAACTCTGAGCTTTCTTGGCATACTGCATCAATGCTGACATTTTACCACAGTTGAGGCAAAGCTAGAGCCTTCACTGCACCTCCTCTGTCTTCCGTTCCCTTAACCAGCCCTGATACTTCCGTTCCCGTAACCAGCACCGATACTGATAAGAACATACTACAGTTGATCTTAACCAAAAGGCCGAGAATTCTTTTTTACAGTCAGCTCTTCAGGGTATGTCACCATGCCACTCTCCGGCCTGATGCTGCTGCTGCCGCCGACTCCACATGCCATCTCCTAGCTTCCGCTATGTCAAAATTATGTAATTGTGCCACTCTGTGGCCTCCAAATTGTACTACTACTTCCACTGCTGCTGCCACTTCCAGGGTCTGTCATTCTGCCACTCTGTGGCCTACTCATGCTGCTGTCACCTGGCCACACTGTCATCGTGCCACTTTATAGTCTGCTGATGCTGCTGCTACTGCCATCTCCACGCTGTCTGGGGGGCTCTGCGTGTATAAGTGTGTAATAGAACAGGTTCTTTTGAAATGTATGTGGAATCAGTGAATTGGTTTAAAAGGCGTAGAATCTTGGGCCTCAGCGCGATTCTTTATAGCTGGTGCTAACATTGACCTGTAAGGCTGAGTTCAGACTTGAGTTATTTGGTGAGTTTTGGCCCCTTAACTGCCCAAATACATAAAAGTGTGAAGCGATTCTAAGAGCAACGCCTGTTATGTGCGTGTCACACTGGCTCACAGTATTCTTTCACTACCACAGTAGACTCCCTATGTGTTTTACTGCAAGGCACAGTGTTCTACACCACTATCTAGGCTTTCTGCAGCCCGGAAGTAGCCGTTTTTTAATGTGATTTGCCACGAATTTATTCGGATTGAAGCAAATCTTTTTGGAAAATTCGGCGAACCAGCCGAATTGAATTTTTGAAAAATTCGCTCATCTCTAGTCCTGATGAAGAGGGCAATCCAACCCTCGAAACGCATAGACTGTCTGTAAATAAAGATTATTCTTCACCTAACACATTGATTCTGATGTACCATTCATCAAAGTCCTGGCCAGGGGTGGATTGGCCATAGACGTTACAGGGAAATTTCCCGGTGGGCCGATGCCCAGGGGGCTGCTTGGAGTCTCCTCAGAGCCGGCCATTGGAAGTTTTTGA
>ONZH01007348.1:27500-40047 GCA_900303285.1 Rhinella marina
GCATCTAATGTGTCTGGAGTGGGCGATATCAAAAATATTCCCACAATAAAGATATTAAGAAATGTATTGCAATAAATAATACCCATTTAGAATAAAAAAACACTTGGGGCCACAAGGAGAAGACATTATACTGTATGTGGGCAGCCACAAGGAGACATTACACTGGACGTCGGGGAAGGTGAAGGGACTGCTCCCTGCTTACCGTCACCCGTCTCTGCTTCTTATGGATGCAAAGACAGCTGACCACGGGACATAGCCACCCATTCCCGGACTCAGCCGCTAAAATCCTGACAGTCCAGCCTAATCCTGAACGGTTGGGACGGGAGCTATGGTATACTAGTGCATTGTATGTGCTGTATTTATATTTGTTATGTTTGTACCTGCAGAATGTGACACACAGACATCTTTTATTCATTCATTCAACCCTCCCAAGAAATGCCCCCTCCATCAAATATGCATCCCAGATATTCTATGATCCCTTAACTTTAAATGCCCACTCCACATCATATCGCCCTCCTCTCACCCATAATATCTTCATAGTAGTATACAGTGTTAGTATTAAAAACGGTCATCATAACAATTGTGTACGGATTTATGTTGCAGAGCGACGTCAACGACGTCAAGGCCAGTTGGCCCCGGCAGGACCTGCAGCTTCATGTAAGTGTAAACATATTTAAATAATTTTTTATCCAGGCTATGTGGGAGTGCAGCAGCAGTGATATAAGAGCACTAGTGTTTAGGAATGGGATCCAGCACCAAACTATTCACATGTATCAACATCAGCAATTACAACTGTTCATTTGAGTTGAATGAAATGCCATTATTTAATGATTTTTTACAGCTGCTGCACCACCACAGGGGCCCTCTACCCCGCCTGAACCCCAGCCACAGAGGAGCCCACCTGCCACTCCAACAGCCCCCGAGGTAGAAGGTAGGTAGACTGCCGAGACTGACCTCTCTAAACCCCCCACCAAACCACCCTCGCAGCCGGCCAATAAAACACACAACTCCTTAAGTTGGGTAAGGGTCGGTCACAGCTTTATTTTCTTATCTTATCCAAAACTTCAACTTGTTGACCATAAACACCATAACCCGGAGTATTGAAGCGCTATGCCCCACAGCGTTCTGTGGGCAAGTCTGCCTTCTTCTCCGTCTGAAATCGTCAACCGACCTCTGTTGTGACTTGCAATGTAAAACACTGAAACAAACCAGAAATGAATCAGAAAAAGTTAAGAAAAAGATGAAATAATGGGGAAGGGAGGGTGGGAAGCTGTCAGTGAAGATGCTGGAGAAAGAGGCCGTCCCCCTATCAGGGCCATCCTATTAACCCCTTAGCCGCTACCACCACCTCAGCCAACCAGGACGCAGGGGTGTGGGTTAAAAGAAACACCCTCTTGCTGGTAATTAGAAACAGTGTCCACAAGAGAAACACCCCCGCGGGCAGAACCATTTTTTCCCCTTACTGCAGGCTGAGTTCATTAACCCTTTAATGCACCACCGCTCGTCAGTCATAGACGCCTTCACTTAGTCACCTCGGCGTCCGCTAAAATCAAAAGTGTAATTGGTGGAACTTCTGTCTTCAAAATAGAATCTAAATTTATGCTTTATCTTTTGTAGCTCCAACCGTCAGGGAGGCAGAGTTTTCCCCAGGACCCTGGGAGGACCACGCCGTATGGGTGTCTAGTAAGTACAAAGCCATAATTCACATAAGTGAAATATTCTCAAGCACTAGGATCATGTCACCCAACATGTTATGATAACTAGACTGTGTACACATTATGTTCTCCAAGTGGTTAGTGAAGCCGACATATCACAATAATTTTAAAATCAAGGTAGTGAAAGAAGTAGAAACTTGAGTTAGACCAAAAATATTTAAGAAAAAGGTGACATACATCACATAATATTATAGTACATTGGCAATCTCTTTTTAACAAAGCGAGAAACAGCCCTGCACCTCACATAGATCCAGAGATCTGCCCCAATTACTCTGCTACATCTGTAACACCCCAGAGTAGTGTTACAACTCTGCGTAATCAGCTCCTATCTGTGTGCTACTTTGGAAATGTAATTCCGTGCATTAATGTCATCACCAGCATTAATATGTATTATATTCAATGTTATGCAACTGTTTCCCATGTAATGTACCTGGTGGACCAGCAGGTGTCAGTAAATACTATGGCAGATTCAGATGTAGTTTTACCAGAATGGTACAGTCCTTAGTCCATTCTGACCCCCTCTGCTGGAGAGAAGTTAAGCTCTTCCAACTTCCGGCAGTGAGAGGAAATGACAGTTAAGACAGTTTTGTGTTTTAGTCATGGAGTTGTCCCCTGTACCATGATCAGGGAGGACATGTGCAGGACAGTGGAGCACCTTCAGCTCTGCTGTACCCTAAAGACAGAGTAATATAGCCTGCAATAAGGCACACCAATACTCTCAAGGGAAGCCAGACTTAAGAGGTAGCCTCAGCTTAGAACAGGAAGCCTGAAACCTGAATTCCCAAGCATCTGCCAAGTATAAGTAATAGCTGCACTTGCTGGACACCAAGCTGAAGGAATGAACCTAGTTATCTGCGTTCAGAGATAAGTTAATAAAACTACGTTGGACCCTTCATACAAGTCTGCGCATCATTCCCACCGGACGACCCTCAATAACTACTCCTAGTAAATTTATTGCAGCCGGAGCCACCGCCTGGGGCCTGTTCGTCTCACGAGGTAGGAACACCGTGACAACTCCACTAAAGACTTGAGTGGCCTAAATACCCCTTGGCACTCCTACCACTGGGACATAAAGGGAAAATCACCTTAGAGGGCCCTGGAGGGGGGAAAGGGTCGCCCCCGTAGCAACCGCGGCACCCCGGTCACTGCACATCAAGCTGGTTACTCAAGGGTAGTGTGACTATTGTCTATTCTGCTGCATGTCAAGACTCCTGTCCATCTCTCCCTATCACAGCTCAGGACAGGAGGCAGTTGAAGATTTAAACTGAGCATGTGAGGCCTTCTCAGTGAGCAGGTCTAAGAAATAAGAAAAAAAATTGCTCCATAAAAATACATTTCACTGAATAATTGAGTCAGTTCTAGTAGATATACAAAATATTTAATGACATGCAACAGCTAAAGTATTCAGATCCAGGTGCTGCAATGAAAGTTTAGAATATTTTTTGTGGGACAACCCCTTTTAACTTGATAATACTGATTATATAACTGTTCCCATCCTTACAGATATACCCACTGATTTTGAAGTAGAGGCAGCCCTGAGGCGATTCGGGGACAAACTCCGTGCTGCCTCCCGCCTCATTAGAAGCCTCCACCTGGACCACCAGGAGCTTATTCTGATGATGGATACACGCCGTCAACGGCCTATTTAATTTTTTTTGTATTTATGTTTTGTATTTTTTTGGTCAATTGTAATTGTTGTTATTATTATTATTATTATTATTATTATTATTATTATTATATTATTAGTAGTATTACTACTAAAATTATGCAGAACATGTTTTTTTATTTGTTTTTCAACACCTTTAACCCCTTCCTGACATACTGTGAAGAAATCCTGTTATGAAACATATATTGACTTGTACGTAAAGTGCAAGTGCTGCCAAAAATTAAGCGGAACAGGCACTCCAATACAACGGTATAAAGAAGGGCGTCATTCACATTGTGGAACAATTGTTCTTGTCGTGGGACTCATACACTCATAAAGCCTATGCACAAAGTGACAAGTCTGCCAAAAATTACAAGGAACAGGCACTCCGATACACCTTTTATTATACATAAAGGAGGGCATCAGTCACACCCATGAAAAATTAAGATTGATGGCCTGGTGGTGAACAGACCCTTGAAAACATTATGGTAGAAGGCCTGGTGGTGAACAGACCCTTGAAAACATTATGGTAGAAGGCCTGGTGGTGAACAGACCCTAAAACATTATTTTTGAGGGACTTGTGGTGAACAGACCCTTGAAAACATTATGGTAGAAGGCCTGGTGGTGAACAGACCCTAAAACATTATTTTTGAGGGACTTGTGGTGAACAGACCCTTGAAAACATTATGGTAGAAGGCCTGGTGGTGAACAGACCCTAAAACATTATTTTTGAGGGACTGGTGGTGAACAGACCCCTGAAAACATTATGGTAGAAGGCCTGGTGGTGAACAGACCATAAAACATTATTTTTTAGGGACTTGTGGTGAACAGACCCTTGAAAACATTATGGTAGAAGGCCTGGTGGTGAACAGACCCTAAAACATTATTTTTGAGGGACTTGCGGTGAACAGACTCTTGAAAACATTATGGTAGAAGGCCTGGTGGTGAACAGACCCGAAAACATTATTTTTGAGGGACTGGTGGTGAACAGACCCCTGACAACATTATGGTAGAAGGCCTGGTGGTGAACAGACCCTTGAAAATATTATGGTTGAAGGCCTGGTGGTGAACAGACCCTAAAACATTATTTTTTAGGGACTTGTGGTGAACAGACCCTTGAAAACATTATGGTAGAAGGCCTGGTGGTGAACAGACCCTAAAACATTATTTTTGAGGGACTTGTGGTGAACAGACCCTTGAAAACATTATGGTAGAAGGCCTGGTGGTGAACAGACCCTAAAACATTATTTTTGAGGGACTGGTGGTGAACCAGTAGGGTTGAGAAGAGACAAGTTGAGGAGGAGGAGGAGGCAGCACTTGATTGCACCCAGTATGTTTCCAAATAGACAATTGATGGTGGGGGCATTAGTAAGAGCAGTATTCTTTTGGACCCAGAAGGGCCTAGTACAGAGAAATGAAGTTGGAAGCTAAGAATATGCACGCTTGTAAAAATCAGTTTTTATACATGACAAAAAGTTGATGTTGAGTTCAGCACAGGACAGTCAACGTTAAAAAAACCCCTCTAACATTACAGCTAGTCTAGTAGGATACGGATACGGTGAAATAGACAGACAACCTCACCCACAGAATCCATGAGGTGAAGAAAGGACATTTAAAAAGGCACAAATTCAAGAAGGCTTTATGCCAGTTCCATTATACAAAAATATGTGTCCAATTTTCATGAAATGGACACCTCACTGCCACTCGCTTTACAAATTGACGCAACTACTCTGGTGTAAAACCAGTTGAATCTGGGCCTATGGCTGTTGGCAAGACATATATATATATATCTTTGTTACACCAGTTTGATGTCCTAACCGAGTGCAGCGCCCAAACCAATGGATGTATGCTTTTTTTTTTTTTAGTGCTGTCACCAGCTGGCTTAAAGGATAAGTCCGTGCAATTTATAAGGCCCCATTCACACGACCGTAAGTGAATGGGGCCGTATCTATCCGCAAAATCGCGGATAGATACGGCCCCATTCACTTACAGTCGTGTGAATGGGGCCTAAGTTTCTGGGTCAAATAAGGGCACAGAAAGTAATTAATTGCCTGGACTTATCTTTTAAAATGGGTAGGGGAAAAACCCCTGATGGGGTATGGGAGTGACCTTCCCACCCTCTCTTTGGTCACTCCCAAAAAACCTCACCCTATGGGTACCTTCACATGGGGCTGCGGGTCTGCTGAGTAAAATCCACAGGGCATTTTTATACCGTTCACCAAACGGCGTTCAGTACTATGGTGCCGTCCGGACATACGCAGTTCTACGCTGAACTGGGTATTTGCGTCCAGCCCCATAGTACTGAAGGTGGCATAAAATCAGCCAACGATGCGCTGTGGATTTTATGCAGCAGAGAACCACAAAAAAGCATCCCATTGTAAAGGCACCCGTAAATAAGGCAAGTAAACCTGCCATTCAGCAACTGTTTGTTGCTGTAACTAAGTGTGGAGGTTTTTTATATCACAGTTGAAGGACAGCAGCCTCCGTGATATATACCCCATAGACAGACTTATTCCACGCATGACTGCATGAGAGGCGTGAAATCATTCGCACAGAGAAGAACCCCATCGGGATTTGCGGTGCGAGATTTTACTACTCTCATGATATCAACAAAATACCTCAAGAACAGTTAGTACCCGCTCACAAAACGGTGAGTAGTGTTCCTTGGCACGGGTGCCAGGGATAGAACCCCACGGCTATAGTTCACAATAGGTGAAATCCCCACTTTGTGAAGCATAGTCGTGGGGATTATTTTAGGGATGGTACTGTTCTTGGGGTATGGGTTGGACGGTGCACCGGTGTGAGGCATTAAGCTGGTGTGGAGATGTTAAATGGCCAACACACCATGGGCATGAAATTTGGAGATGGGGTTCTGTTTATTTAAATGTATCCGAATTAAGTAGGGAATTTTTAAGGTGATTTTTTTTTTAATTTGGGGTCTAAGGGGGGAACATTACTTAATAAGTTAAATTACGGATTTTTACGTTGGGCACATATTTGGGATCTTAAGGTCATTTTCTTGGACACACGGATTGCCATGCAAGACGGGTGACTGATGACTTAGTCATTCACATCAGGCAGGGGGGTGGTATAATCCGATGTAATCCAGGCACGATTCATTTTTATAAAAGTCAGCATCTCAACACTGTGGCAAGAGAGCCTCGTTCTTTGCGGTGTTACAATGTTACCCGCCACACTGAACACCCTCTCTGACGCGACACTACTGGCTGGGCAGGACAGCAGAGCCAAAGAAAACTCTGCCAGTTGAGGCCAAATGTCCAGTTTCTCTGCCCAGTACTGCACGGGGTTGGTGACACTTTGGGGCAGGGTACAATCCAGGTAGGCAGTGACCTGGTGGGTGAGCTCATGCTGGTCCACGCCATGAGTCCGGTGTTGTGTCCCCTCTTCAGCAGCTGGCTGCATGAAATCGCTCATCAGCGATTGGAGGCTGTAGCGACTTCTCACGCCTCCACTAGTGGTGGTGGTAGTGGAGCGCGCTGGTTCCCCCCGAGCGGATGTTGTCTGGGAACCTGGCTGGTCTCGCTGGTAAGTAGAGACCAGCTGTCTGGTGAGTAGGTCCCGGTAGTACCCCAGTTTTGCCTCCCTCTCTGATGGTGGGAAAAATTCCGCCATTTTGCGGCGGAAGCGAGGGTCCACCAGGGTGGCCAGCCAGTATTGGTCCCTCTGGCGGATGTCCACAATCCGGCTGTCACTACTCAGACACTCCCTTAAGCACCTTGCCATCTGCACCAAGGACAATGAGCGCCTCTCCTCTCCACTGTCCTCGGTATAGTTCCAGGGTCTGCTGGGGTCTTCCTCCGCTTCCTCTACCACCTCATCCTCCATCTCCTCCTGTGATTGAGAGGCAGAGAAGCCAGGTGGCGGTGTGTGGAATGGCTGGGCATGGACATCTTCCTCCTCCTCACCCTCCATCTGAACTTCATCCATCTCTGGGCTCAAGGCGATGTTCAGCCTTGGAGTGGTGGCCTGGGAATCCTCGCTGATGATGCTTTTCAGCGCACTTTCCAGAACATGGACGAGTGGGATGATGTCATTGATCCCATAGTCATTCCTGCTCACAAACAAAGTTGCGTCCTCAAAAGGGATCAACAATTGGCAGACTTCACGCATCATCTGCCAGTGTGTGACTTGGAAGTCGCAGTGTGGCGTGAAGCTGCCTGATTGCCCCATGAGGTAGTCTGTAACGGCTGACCTTTGCTCGTACAGGCGGTCCAGCATATGGAGGGCAGAATTCCAGCGTGTTGGCACGTCGCAGATTAGCCGATGTTGGGGCAGACTGCGCTGTCTCTGGATCCTGAGCAGGGTGTTCCTTGCAGTGTAGGAGTGGCTGAAGTGTTTGCACACTCTGCGTGACATCCTCATAAGGTCTTGTAGTGCAGGAAATGATCGAAGAAACCTGTGCACTATGAGGTTTATCACATGTGCCATACAAGGTGTATGACTTAGCCCTCCCTGCTGCAATGCAGAGACAATGTTTCTCCCATTGTCTGCTACCACACTTCCCACCGTTAGTTGACGTGGGGTCAGCCATTGATCTACCTCCTCCCTGATGGTCCGGAGGAGCTCCTGCCCACTGTGTCTCCTTTCACCCAGGCTCACCAAATGGAGGACAGCCTGAGAGCGCCGGGCCTGACATCGGTGGTAAGACACCGGGGCAGGTTGTAATGCAGTAGAAGCGGCGGATGTTTGCAAGGTGGTGGAGGCAGAACTTCTGCTTCCCGCTGCTGGCCCCCTAAAGCACCGTGGAGGTGACAGTGGCAAGAATGGGCCAACTTCCTGATGGTCTTCTGGGAGGATGTTGACCCAATGGGCAGTAACAGACATGTACTGCCCTTGGCCATAATTTGAGGACCAGACATCAGCACTCAGGTGCACACTCTTGGACACCGAGAGTCCCAATGAGTCGCCCACCTTTTTCTGCACATAACTGTGCAGTGATGGGACAGCTTTTGCAGAGATGTAGTGGCGGCTGGGGACTCGCCATCTGGGGTGCGCACACACCATGAAATCCCTAAAAGGCTGGGAGTCCACGAGGTTGAAGGGCAGGGACTGAAGCACCAGCAGCTTAACCAGGTGTCCGGTCAGTTTCTGGGCCATGGGATGGCTACTGGAATACACCTGACGTCTGCCCATGGACTCAGTCAGGGATTGCTGCCTCATTAGCGGTGTACATGGCAGTGACACTGTGCTGCTGCTGGCAACTGAGGCTGACGAGCCCTGAGTTCCAGTGAGAGGATGCTGCATGATGGGATCTGCAGTGTATGGTACATCATGACAGGAGGTGGTATTGGGGTCACGGTTCTTCCAGGCCTGTTGGTGTTGCCTTTCCATATGCTTTCGCATGGATGTTGTCCCCAGATTATCACCCCTACCACGACTGACCCTCTCATTGCACAGCAGGCACAAAGCAATATGCTTATCTGTCCCCAGGCGGAAGAACTGCCAGACTACTGAGGACCGTGGTTTGCTGACAGCCACGGGGGGTCTTGCTGGCTGTTGACTGCCACTACTGCCTGAGGGTGCCCTCTCAGGACCAAGGCTTTGAGAGGGTGATCTCTGCCTGGTAGCTTGTCTTCTACCCCTCCCTCTTGTGCCTCGGTTGCTTGCAATAGTGGGATGTTGCTGTGTCGGTGGCACCTCTATTTCCTCCACCGACGATGCTGATGATAATGCTGCTTGAGGGCGCCACGTCCGATCAGCGACATCATCATCAAAGTCAGGACCACTGCTACTTTCCTCCGGTGGCTGGGACAGGATATCAGGTGTGGCACTGGATGCCCCTCCCTGGCTCTGTTGACTGCTTACAGCCAAAACTTCCTCTGGAGTCTCAGTACCTTCCACCCGCTGACTTTGGTGGACTTCCTCCTCCTCCTCCTCATCACTAAAAAGTGGTAGAGACTCCAAGGGCAGATCAAGGTTTGCAAAGATTTCACTGGCAGAAGGTGCCCCAAAGGAGAGTGGCATTCTAATAACAGGGGATGGGCCAGAGGACTCTCGCTGACCGTCCCATGTAAGGGTGGTGTCAGATGATCCAGCGGATGCTTGACTCCTCGTTTGGGAGCTTTGGGCGGTGGAACTGGAGGATTGGGTAAGCCAATCTAGAACCGCTGGCTGTGTGGTTCTTACTTGACCAGTGGCCGTCAGGGGTAGCTGCACCCTGCTGCCACGCCTGTTACCCCGGCTGCCACCGGGCCTGGTGCTGCCACTTCTTCTACCCTCACCGCCTCCTGTTGCACTCCTTGCCTGGGAAGTGCTGGAAGTAGGACGCTTGGACATTTTTTTATTGTGTGGGGGAAAATGTAATGATATAATTTTTTTATACTTTTTTAAACTTTTTTTTTTTATATAACTTTTTTTATCTTTTTTTTTAAACTTTTTTTTTTATTTGTTTATAACTTTTTTTGAAGTTTTTTTTTAACTGTTTTTGTTGTGGCTTAACGGGGTTGACAGCACCCAGCTAAGCAGCAACGTGTAGCGTGTACGGTCACAGAACAGGAATGCTACCTGTCCTGACTCTTTTCTCACAATTTTTTTTCTCACCCTATCTCTCCCTAGATGACACAATTTTTTTTATTTATATGACTTCCTCTCCCTATCTCTACCTATCTCTTGCTTTCTCAGCCTCTTTCCCTATCTATCACATTAACTTCTATATCTAGCTTTTTCTTCCTCTCTCCTGCTTTTCTCACTAAACCTTACTATTTCTTCTCTATCTCTCCCTGTATCTATCTACTTGTATCTATCTATCTATCTATCTATCTATCTATCTATCTATCTATCGATCTATCTATCGATCTATCTAGCTATCTCTTTTTCCTCTCTATCTACTGAGCTCCTTTCTCTTTGAAGTCTGAAGACGCACTGACAAAATGTCGGCGCGATCAGGCACTTCCTGGTCTGTGTGGGTGACGTCACACATCTTTTTTTTCACAGAAAACCAGGATACAAGGGATTATAGGAGTAATAATCCCTTGTATCCTGGTCTATTCTGTGAAAAAAGTACAGTTTTGCGTCGCCGTTTTTTTTTTTACCAGATTCGTTAAGAATCTGGTTCGTTACGGTTCGGTTCGGTTCGCTCAAAATAACGGCGACGCAAAATATACGCATATTTGAAAAATGTAAACTCAAATATGCGTATATTTAGGGTAAGGAATACGGCATATTCCATACCCTAAATATACGCATATTTGAGAAAGTTCGCTAATGTGTACGCATTTTATGAATTCTAACGCATTAGCGTACGCATTAGCGTACATTCTCAATGAATATGCGTATATTTGGCGTCGCCGTTATTTTAACAAGATTCGTTACGAACTTGATCAAAATTCGGTTCGGTGACGAACCGAACTTTTGGGAAAGTTCATAACGAATCTGGTTCGTTACGGTTCGGTTCGCTCATCCCTAATCCTGACTCACACTGCCAGTCTATGCTATCTGTGTATGCTGACTCTCCACTGTATTTCTATGAGATGTAGGAGATGTAGCTTGAAACTGGTCTCTAAGAGCTTACATGGGGTAGAGATGACAGGGCTGAGAGGGCAGATAGACTCAAGCGGTGTCACATAAGAACACATGGAGATCCTACAGTGTAAAACTACAGCACCTCTATGTCACTGATCTGTCATGGCTGTCCTCAGAGGACACAGAACAGTGCAGTGTGGTGAGACTCATCCCCCTCTATCTCTGCAAAGCCAGTCATTCTGGGAAATGTAAGATTCCTTAAGAAAACCATATATGAGGAGATAAGGAAAGGCTGACAGTCCACTAATGGAACATCAAATAAAACAGGTATACATGAGGAATATGCAAAAACATCTATTTTTTTTAAATGGTCTATCTTGCACTATATAGGCAAAGAAAGAAAAAAATCTTGGAGTGCATCTTTAATACAGTACATGAGGAAAGTCTTTAGACTTTCTCACTTTCCCGTGGACATAAGTATTCAGACCATTTGCCACACTTGACCATTGAAATTTAGCTTTGGGGGCCTCCTATTTATCTTGATCATCTTTGAGACCTTGATTGGAGTCCACCTGTGATAAATTCAGTTGATTGGATGTGATTTGGAAAGACACACCTCTGTCTATCTAAAGTCTTACAGCTGCATATTAGAGCAAAAATCAAACCATGAGAAAGAAAAAACTGACTACAGAGCCCAGAGACATGATTGTGTGGAGGCAACGATCTGGAGAAGGGTACAAAAGTTACTGAAAGTTCCCAGTAGCACAGTGGCCTCCATAATTCTTAAATGGAAGAAGATTCCAGAAACTTCAAGAAGGTCAACCATCACTGCAGCACTCCACCAATTACGGTTTTATAGCAGAGTGGCCAGAAAGAAGCCTCTCCACAGTAAAAGATACATGAACATTTACAAAAAAAGCACCTAAAGAACTCTCAGACTGTGAGAAAGAAGATCTAATGAAATGAAGACTGAACTATTTGGTCTCAATTCTAAATGTTTGGAGGAAACCAGGCACCAATACCATCTGAACAGTGGAGCAGGATAGTGGCAGCATTATGCTGTGGGACTGTTTTTCAGCAGCTGGGACAGAGAAACTGGTCAGGATTGAGGGAATGCTGAATAGAGCAAAGTACAGAGATATTGTTAATGAAAATCTGATCCAATTTGTCCTGAACATCAGACTAGGCTGGTCACTTACACAGACTTGAACCCAATTGAACATTTCTGGAGAGACCTAATGATGGATGTTCACCAACGGCCCATCCAACCTGACAGAGCTTGAGAGGATCTACAGGCTGTAATCTTTAAACTGGGGGCTGTACTCACTTCAAAAGGTCCTCCAACTAAGTACTGTACTGAGTAAAGGGTCTCAATACTTGTGTCAATGCAAGATTTCAGATTTTTAATAAATTAGCAAAGATTTCAAACATTCTATTTTCACTTTGTCATAGGGATACTGGGGCAGAAAGATGGGGAAAAAAACAGAACTCTTTTATTTTAGCACATGGCCCCAATATAGCAAAATATGAAAGGTTCTGAAGAGTCTCTGAATGTACTGTATAATAATTGGAGATGAGCGAATCATCCAAAATTCACTTTGCCGAATATTCGCCGAATTTCTGACAAGATTCGTACTTAAACAAATTTATTTGGTCAAATCTACGTTCAAAAGAACAATCGTTGTTTTGCGAACATTCCTGCACA